>JAKTXL010000016.1:0-12731 GCA_030582535.1 Insectozyma bohioensis | reverse complement strand
TAACTAAGCAAAGCTTTTATTCAAAAATGCCTTTCCAAAAAACTTTAAAAACCTCAGCTTATCATTCAAGATTCCAAACTCCTTTTAGAAGAAGACAAGAAGGTAAAACTGATTATTATCAAAGAAAAAGATTAGTTACTCAACATAAAGCTAAATATAATTCACCAAAATATAGATTAGTTGTTAGATTTACTAATAAAGATATTATTGCCCAAATTATTTCAGCTCAAATTACTGGTGATGTTGTTTTAACTGCAGCTTATGCTCATGAATTACCAAGATATGGAATTAAATATGGTTTAACCAATTGGTCAGCTGCTTATGCTGTTGGTTTATTAGTTGCTAGAAGAGCTTTACAAAAATTAGGTTTAGATGAAACTTATTCAGGTGTTGAAGAAGTTGAAGGAGAATTTGAATTAACTGAAGCTGTTGAAGATGGTCCAAGACCTTTTAAAGTCTTTTTAGATATTGGTTTACAAAGAACTACTACAGGTGCAAGAATTTTTGGTGTATTAAAAGGTGCTTCAGATGGTGGTTTATATGTTCCTCATTCACCAAATAGATTCCCAGGTTGGGATATTGAAGCTGAAGAATTGGATGCTGAATTATTAAGAAAATATATTTTTGGAGGTCATGTATCTGAATATATGGAAGAATTATTAGATGATGATGAAGAAAAATATAAATCATTATTTAAAAATTATATTGATAATGAAATTGAATCTGAAGATGTTGAAGAATTATATTTAAATGCTCATGAAAAAATTAGAGAAGATCCTTCTTTTAAACCAACTGATAAAAAATTTACAAAAGAACAATATGCTACTGAATCTAAAAAATTTAGACAAGTTAAATTAACTAAAGCTGAAAGAAAAGAAAGAATTGCTGCTAAAATTGCTCAATTTCAAGCTGAAAATTAAATGTATATAATTAATAATGAATAATAATATAAATTAATTAATTATACCTTTAAAAAATAAAATAATTGTAATATATCTCTTCATGTTTCAACATTTATAGTTTATTCAATTTTGAAACTAAATTGTAAGTCTGATGAATAATAGTGCTCGTAATTAATGGTAGATCGTATATATTATGCTTCGATACTTCTTATAATTTGAAAAATTTCTCTTTTATTATTATAAACTCATTTTCTTTCTTTTTATTTAAATCATCAATTAGATAATTATATAATAGACATATATATGTATATGTATATGTATCTTTAAGAGTTTGTAGATCTTCTCTTTTCAATGTAGAATAGTTTAATTTTCTATATATTTCTTTTTTAATGTAATAATTTTGATGTATCTCAGTTTATTTCTCTTTTTTTTTTAATAAAATTTCTGTTTAATATTTTACAAAAAATACATGAAAATTAAAAATTAAAAATTAAAAAAAAAAATTATATATATTTTTATTTAATTATATCCTATTTATTAGAACGTACACGTTCAGCATTATTTAATAATTTATCATAAACTTCATCAACTACAGGATTAACAATTTTTTCTTGATCATTATCATCATCTTTTTCAGAATCAATTGATTTTGTATCATCTGATGAACCATTTTCTAAATTTTCAACTTCAACAACAACTTTTTCTTGTGTATTATTATTATTTGGTAAAATTTTATCAAATGATACTCTATTATTATTAATTTTATTAATTAAATCATCAACATTTTCAATCCCATTAGCTGCTGCAATTATAGCATCTCTTAATTCAGAACCTGATGGTATAACATTTAATAAAGGTTTTTGAGTTGTTGTACTGGGTGGTGGTGGTTGTTCTCTCAGTTGCATAAATATACCAAATTTATGAAATTCACCTTCTTCAATTTCTTGTTCTTTTGCACTTATTGATGCTTGACTTAATGATCTAATTAATACTGGTCGACCTGTTAATTTATCAATTGCTACATCTTTACCTTCATCATTTGAAACTACAACAACTTGATGTGGTGTTAAATTATTATTATTATTATTATTATTATTAGTTGTAGTTGTATTAATTGGTGGATTATTAGTTTTTGGTTCATTTGTTGTTGGTTGAATATTTAAATTCTTACTATCATTAATTGAAAAATACAGACTATTATTCATAAATGGAAATGGTACATGTCTTGGTGAAACAATTGGTCCAGCAGTAATTAATTCTTTTGAATTTTGATGTAAATTATTATCAATAATATCATTATTAATATTAATTTCAATTTTTGGTACTTCTTGTTTTGCTGCATGTTCTTCAAATAAATGAACCAATTTTTCTAATGAACTATCTAATAAACAAAATCTAACTAAATTTTCTTTACCTTCAAAAGATAATTTACCTAATTTTCTTTGTTCAAATAATACATCAATAGTTGTATGAATATCTTGACGAATTAATTTAGCTCTTTCCAACATTGTATTTGATATAATTTGTTGAATTTTAAAATCTTCTTGTTTACCTTGATCAATTTCTCTTAATAATTTTTCACTTGTTTCCATTAATAATGATCCATCATAAATTAAATCTTCTTTATATTCTCCTCCATATTGAGGTTTTAATGTACGATCCATATTTCTCATTAAATAAAATGCAATTCTTTGAGATAATTCATCTGATATTAAATCATAATCTAAATCCATTGCAAATATTGTACTTGAAGATTTTATTGCTGAATATAATGTTGCTGCAGCTGATTGATTTAAATCTCTATTACCTAATAATGATATATGAACTAAATATGGCATTTTTGATATAGTAGTTGCTATTGAACCAATAGCTCTTGCTGTTAATTCATTTAAATCTAAATGTAATCTACGTAAATTTGGAAACATTGGTAATAATTTTGTTAAATTACCAATTATACCAGGAAAAATTTTTGGTATTGAACTTAAATCTAAAAATCTTAAAGATTTAACATTAATTAAACTTTTAATTAATTCTGTTGTTTCTTCAATATTTGATAAATTTGTTGAATTTAATGAAAAATATGTTAATTTATCAACTTTACCTTGATTAAAAACTTTTATAAATGATTTTAATTGTCCTTGACTTAAATCATTAAATGCTATATCAACTCCAACACATTTTGAATTTGAATCCAGTAACCAATCACTTACAATTTGAGATTTATAAACATTTAATTCAATAGCTGCAATACCTAATCTAAAAGTTGAAATTTTAACAGCTTTATTAATTAATTTTTCAAATATTTCATCAGTTAATTTACATCCATTAATAACTAATTCTTCAATACCACCTCTTAAAATAATTGATTGAATAAATAAATTCCAATTCATATTACTTCTAATACTTTGAGAATTTGTTTCCAGTTTAATTCTTTGTTGTGATATATCCAATTTTTTTATACAATTATTTGTACTTAAAAATTTACATAAAACTTTCCAACCTTGTTGATCAATTGCAACATTTCTTAAAGATAATTTTTCAATTGATTTACTTGAAATTAATGAACTTAAAAAAATTTTTAACATTTCTGTATTCATTGTAACATTATCAAATATTATAGTATTTATTGGTGTTATAGCAATAAAATCTGCAAATGATAATACATCAATTAATGTAGGTTTTGGATTTAACATTTTTAAAACTTCTAATGGTGCAGATTTATTTTTTAATTGTTTTAAAGTTGCAGGAATTGGTAAAATTTCTCTTAAATGACAACATCTTGTATATATAGTTTCTAAAGAAATATTTTCTTCACCTTCTAATTCATTTTCAAAATGTTGTTCATGTAAATGTAATGGTTTATCAATATTTGATTCATTAACTTTATGTTTTGATAAAATTATTTTTGAATCAATTTCTCTTTCTTCTCTTTCTTCTTCTTCTTTATTATTATTATTATTATTTCCTCCTTTAATAGGTTTAAAATTTGATACTTCATTAGCAATTCTTTTACCTTGTAAATGAGCTTCATGTGCATGTTTTTCAGCTTCAATTAATGCTCTTTTTTGTGCATCCATAGCTAAATGAATATCTCGATCACTATATTGAATTTGATTTTCTTTTGATTCAACTGATATACCTAAACATAATCTTGGTAATGGTGCATTAATATCTTGAGGTATTAATACATTCCCACGTCTTGGTCTTCTTGAAGGAATTTGTTGTTGTGGATCATATTCTAATTTATCAATTGCAAATGTAACTCTATTTAATTTAACATCATCTAATTCTTTTAAAGAAGTTGTTTTGGATCTATTTGGATTTTTATTTAATACAATTCTTTTATTTGTTTGTGGTGGTAATGATGTATTTGTTGCTACAGCTGATGATCTTCTTCTAAAAAAATTTAATCCACTAGTTTGTTGTTGTTGTTGTTGTTGTTGTTGTTGTGGGGATGGTTCATCTTCTATAGGTTGTGATCTTGGTTCTTCTAAAAAAGAATCTTTAAATATTGGACTTGATGATAATTTTGTTGTAATTGAACTTCTTCTTTTTGTCGGTATACCAACTCCTGCAGGTGGTGTATTTGTTAAAGCAATTAAATCTTCATGTTTTTTATTATTTGCAGAACCAATTAAATTTGGATTTAATTTTTGTGTATTTGAAGTTGTTGTTGTTGTTGAAGTTGTTGAAGTACTTGGAGTTATTTGTGGTTGTTGAGGTGATGATGAATTTGAAGATGATGATGATTTAAATTTTGATGATAATGAACTAAATAAACTTTTTTTACCACTATTTGATCGAGAAATACCTGGTGATGAAGTATTTGATGAAGTTGTCAGATTAGTTGTAGCATAATTATTATTTAATGAATTTAATGTACCATTATCAAGGTGATGATCATAAACTAAATCACTAGTTAATGAAGGTGGAACAAAATTGTTTAAACTACTACTTCTTTTCTTTAAAAGATTTGGTTGTTGAGGTATTGGTTGTTGTTGTTGATTTGAAGTTACTGAAGATGCAGATGATGATCTTGATCTACCTAATTTTAATTTATCTAATTTAGATGTTTTTTCAGGTATTACTGTTGAAGGTTGTGTTGAACTTGTTGGTGGTGATGATTGTTTAGTTGTTGAATTTGTTGGTGTGGCTGTTGTTGTTGTTGTTGGTTTTTCTTTAGATTCTTTAGATTCTTTAGAATCTTTTAATTTATTATTTATTCCATTAGAAGTTTCTTTATTTATATCATTTGATGATTTATCTTGTAATTTTTCTTTTTCTTTTGAAATTTCAGGATTAACATTAGTTGTCATTTTTTTAATTAATTTTTTTGATTTACCTCGAAATAACCAATCAACATCACCATTAGATACCCCAGTTTCTATATCATCACTAATTTGAGAACTAGAAGGTGGTGGTACTTGTTGTTGTTGATTAATTGCTATATTACTACCATTGCTTGATGTATTTGTGGGTATTGTATTGATATTATTATTATTATTATCGTTTGGTTGATCAACCATTCTATTTTATAAAAACGACTGGCAATAAAAAATTGAAAAAATGAAAAAAAAAATAAATAAAAAGGGTAAATAGTTTGTAATTTGATAATTAAAAATGTACTTTAATGAGTTGTTTTGTGGAAAAAGAAGTTGATAAATATATATATAAAAAGTTGTTGATAAAGTTGTTTAATTATATATTTAAAGTGAATGTCTAATATTTTATATTATATTTATTTATTGTTTTATTTTATTTTATCAGTTACAAAAACAGCAAAAGAAATTCTGATGATAAAATTAAAATATTAAATTTGGAAACTAAAAAAATTTTAATTTGTTTGTCGAATAATTTTATAGAGATTTTTATTACTTGGCACCAACCAAAACCCACCATATATTTTTATTTTTACTATGATATCATACTTAACTTATACAATAATATAGAACAATAACTAAATATTTTAAATCTGGTTCTATTTCTTCTATATCTGTCGTAGTATCATAATCATAATAACAATTATAGATCATTTATATTTATATTTATATTTACTATTGTATTCTCATATTCTTCTTCCTGAAAAAGGGGGTTGAAATACAAGTCTATATTAAACAGTAATTTTTTACTAATTGAACAACAAGCAATCAAAATTAAAATCAAAAATAAAAACAAAAATTTTAAATTTTTTTTAATTTTTTAATTTTAAATTTTTAAATTTTTGTTTCAACAAAAAAGCCTGATGGATGTTTTTAATTACTACTTGCTGTTTGAATAGAGTTGTTGTTGAGTTACATTAAATATAATATAATTAGTTCTATTTGATACCTTTCTTTCTAATACTATAGTTACCGAATTTATACTTTTCAATGACACAAACCTCTACTGTTTTATTTATTTTACTATTTTTGTACGTTTTATTTTATTTTGTTTTGTTTAAAAATCGGTTGTTAATTAGATAATCATTTATTAATAACGTTCTATTTGTTCTTCTATACAACGTCATACAATAAAATCAACAACAACAACAAAAAAAAAAGATTGTAGTAGTAATGAAAAGGGTAGACGAAATTTACGTAATCTTCCCCCTTTTTGAAGCAAAGAGGAGAAGGAAAGGAAGACAGACACATAAAGAGTTAGAAAGACAAAGACAAAAGACAATGCATGTTAATAATGAAGTAAATCACAATCATAAACTTTAACCTTTTCCATTTTAACTTAATGATAAAGAAACTTTAAAGTATAAAATAAAAAGTAATTTGCAACTTTAAAATTTCCGAAAGAGGGGAATACCATATTGAATGAAAGCAACTTCAACAATACATTAAACTTTTTATTATGATATCTATTTTAAAGTTAGTACGACATATTTTATAACATACCATTATTATATATATAAAGTACGTAAAACTGAAATCGAAAAAGTTTAAAAGTAAAATTTACAGGCGAAAAAGCTGTTTTCTTATTGTATTAATATTAATTGATATAATAATCTATTGATTATTTGGTCGAATTAGAATTGGTCCATTTAATTAGAATTGGTCCATTTTTATTAAACAGGGGGAGGGGATGGGGATATAATGTGCACTCTCACTCACACCACCGTCCGCCCAAAAAAAACAGTAGTAATTGGAACGAACTGAAAAAAGAAAAAGAAAATGCACCCCAATGTAAATTTAAATCAAACCAAAAAAAGAAAACCAGCAAAAAGAAAAAGAAAATTTCAAACCCCACGTTTTCTATTTCTCTGGAAACACACAATATACGTTTTCTAATGTTGTTCAATTAATATCTATAAGTAAATCTACAATATAATATAAAATATTAAGAGCAAAAAAAATAATTTTAATCCAGAATTATTTACTTAAATATTCAATTATCAAAAACATTTATAATTGAATAACGTTGAAAACCGGAACCATTTTTTATACCCAGGTCGTGCGAAAATACACCGAAAAGAATTTTTATTTTTTGATTACATAATTATCCCAAATTTTGATTATTATTGTTGCAAAAAAAAAAAAAAATAAAAAAATATAAGCCTGGCAAAAAACAAAAAAAAAAAAAAATATTTATTATTAAATTCCTATCACACGGTTTGGGTCTAAAACAATAGACCCTCCAAAAAAAAATAAAAGATAAACAAAACATAAAGACGGATAACCACTACTTATTATTAAATAATAAATATTCTTTACTATGTAATATATTAATCTTTTTCTTTTATCAGCTTTATATTAATCAGCTTTGTCATCAGCTTTGTCATCAGCCTTGTCATCAGCTTTATCATCAGCTTTGTCATCAGCTTTATCATCTCTTTTGTCAGCTTTATATTGGGTTCCTTTATAATAATCAGCTTTATCATCAGCTTTATCATCAGCTTTGTCATCTCTTTTATCAGCTTTATATTGGGTTCCTTTATAATAATCAGCTTTGTCATCAGCTTTATCATCAGCTTTGTCATCTCTTTTGTCAGCTTTATATTGGGTTCCTTTATAATAATCAGCTTTATCATCAGCTTTATCGTCAGCTTTGTCATCAGCTTTGTCATCAGCTTTATCAACATCTCTTTTAGCTTCAGGATCTTTTGGTGGATCTTCATCATCATCAGGTCTATCATCAGCTTTATCAATTTTGGCACCTTCAATATTAATATCCCTAGTTGACAATAATAAATTATCATCACGTTTAACCGAAGCTAATGATACTTCACCATTTTTACCTGTTGGAATATATGATGATGAAGCAATATTAATCATTGTAATTAATGATAAACCTAAAATTAATTTTGTTTGCATCTTTGTATATATAAATATAAAATTTTGTCTTTTTATTTGTTTATAACTTAACTAATTTTTAAAAACTTTTAATTCAATTTATAGGATTTGATTGATCTATTTATATTTAAAATTAATAATTCAAAATTAAAATTCAAAATTCTAAATTATTATGAGAAATTAATAGAATAGAAATAATTGTGGGATTAATTTTTATTGTTATTTGGAATCAAGGAAATTAATTATTATTTAGGGATTAATGCTTATTTAGGGATTAATTGTAATTGTTTTTTTTTTTTTTGATTTAGAACTTATAATATTTTATTTCCATGATTGCTAGTTCCACAATTTCGAAAATGATTGGTAATTATAAATAAAAAAGAACAAAATAGTTGGCTGTAATTATTATTATCAAAACAAAGTTAAAAACTTTATTTCAATACGGCCAAAAAAAAAAAAAAATAATCGATTGTTTTCGATATATTATATTTGTATGATTTTCATAAATCTAGAAATGGAATAAATTATTTTATAAAATAAGTTTAATTTGATAAGGAAATAAATAATTACAATAAAAGGCCATTTTATTCTAAGGCTTTTTTTTTAATAATAATAATAAAAAGAAATTAGAAATAAACTAATATTATTATACAAATAAAATTGAATCACATTATTTACTTTTTAATCTTTGAGTGAATTTAGATATTTTTCAATAATTGAGATAAAAAAAAAAGACAAAATCACAATAAATATATCACGCAAATTGAGATATAAAATAAATGCTTATATAGATTTATACCCTTTGATGGTTATTGTTTTATTTCTTTTACAACGTCAAGATTTCGCAACCATTTTTTTTTTTTCTTGTACAAAGAAAACGAAACCAAGAAAAAAAAATTTTCAGGTACTACGAATACTACGATTAAACTTAAAAAATTAACAAACCAATTATAAATATATTCAATCTACAATAATATATTCAAATATCCTATAATAATAAAAATATACTAATATTTCTTTCAATTATAATTTTTAAATTAAATTAATGAAAAGTAGTGAGTAAATTAAATAGTTTGAATATATATATTTTAGAAATCATCACCACATGTGTGGTTTCAAGGGTAAACACTAACCCGGAATAACCTTACTATACAAAAACCATATTTTTAAAATTTATTTAGATTCCGTAAAAGTAACCCATTAATTCACTCATTTGACGTTTATTTTAAACTCTATTTTTAATTTAAATCTGTGTGTGTTAACGCATAATGGGAAATTTTTTTCTATCGCTTATCTTTGTTTTTTTTCCTTATCTTTCTATGACGCTATTCTTTTTCAATATTGCATACATTTTATGAAGATTAAATGAAACCAAAAAAATTTAAAAATGGTTAAAAACAAATGAAATATACATTGTTTCAAATAGACGTTTTTATTGATAGTAACAAGTTAAAATATTTTTAACTTTTAAATACTTATCTATATTTATTAATTGATTGATTTGTGGATACATTCTTTTTGAAGTTAATTGTTTTGAAACAATAGAGATATAAAAAGTGATATATAATGGAAATTGGTTTATTCAATTATTTATCTAAATATTAAAATAAGTTTAATTATATATTTAAGAATTTAAATTAATAAATTGTTTTAAATCATGAATGATGAATAAATTGCCACAAGAGAATGATTGATACAAAAGATTACATATTTATATAGATTCAACTTCAAATTAGAAGCTTATTGTTAATATATATTATTGACGAAAATATAAAAAAGTATATTTGAACTTAGATTATCTAGTTTTATTTATTCTATATAGATTTATTGCTATACTATAGAATATTTACCGCTTAACTAAAAAAAATTGCTACCTGGTTACATTTTTATTTTTTCATTGGATTAACCATGGCTTATATTAAAACAACCCCGAAAAAGAAATTGATTAAGTATAATAATAATTATTCTATATATTTTGTATGAATTTTACTTATTCAAACTTAAATTCGTTATATTCTAAAATGAATAAAAACTTTCCATAACCATTGGTTAGTAAACAAAAAAAAAAACGAAGAAACAAATTGAATTGAAATATGATCATTTTTCAACATAATAAAAAAAATTCAACAACCAATTAACCACAATATCATAAAATTAGTAATTGTTAAATCTAAAAGAATTATTTTTATGTTTTAATAGTGTTTTTCTTCTTAATTAATATTTTAATAGATAATATTCTATTAAAATTTTGAAGGAAAAAATATATAAACATCAAACATATTTAAAGAAATATGAGATCAATTTAATTACTGTGTATATCCATGATTTTACTTTATTTTGATAAGTTCCTATAAAAAATCTTAATAATATTTATTGGAATGATATAATAATCAAAATTATGTTGATAATTACAGAAATAAGGAAGTTATATTTGTCATATCTCCCATTCGCATGTATTGGAAGGGTGTTGCCAAAAAAAAAAAAAAAAAAAAAAAAAATTATTATGTATCACAATCCCCACAATTACCACAACCATCAAATCAACAACAAAATTCACAACAAATACCATCATTACAACCACTACAACCATTGCAATCACTTCCCACTAAAAGTCAACCTAATTCAATTTCAAGTTCTTCAAGTAATCAATCATTATTAGCATCATTAACTTCAGGTGATGCAACCCCCTCCCCCCCTACAACTGATTCATCATAATCAACTAATTCAGGACCACAAATTCATCAATTGAATCATACACAACCACAAAAACAACATCATCTTCAAACTCCTCCATATACAAGAAATGATTCATCATCATCATCTCAACAACATCAACAATTGCAGATCAATTTAGATTTAACATCCCCATCAAGACAACATTTACAACCTCATTTACAACAACATCCTCAACACTATCATCATGCTTCACCAAATCTACATTAACATTTAACATCAACAGTTTCACCAATATCAGATATATCATCATCAATGAAAAAAGTTCGTAAGAATAAACCAGGACAAAAATTTGGTGCCAAAAAAAAAGAGCTTGGGTATGGGCATGGTTTACTCAAGATAATCAAGATCCAAATATAGCAGTTTGTGATTGTTGTAGAAGAGGTATAGTTAAATTAGCTTCTGATAAAGGATCTCCAAAAACATTAAGTGAACATTTAAAAACTCATAAAATTACTATTGAAACAATAAATTATAGTAGAAATGTACCAGTTGATGGATATGGTATAACATATAATAATCAAGGTGAACCAATTAGTTATCCAGCTAATTATCAACAAAAATTAAAGACTTTAGAAAGTTCAATAAGTACAGGAAATAATAATAATAATAAATTTGATCAAGATAAACAATTGCAACAATTACAACAATTACAACTACAACATCATAAACAGAAAAATGGTTTAGATTTAGTTGATCTACATCATCAAGTTCTAATCCAATGTTTGATTTAAATAATCGAAGATATATATCAAATTCATTTGAAAATATTCCTTATACACCAAGTAAATTTCATAAACATTTAATGAAATTTTTAACAGATAATAAATTACCAATAAGTGTAATTAAATTAAAATCTTTTCAACAATTAATTCATGATTTAAGAAGTGTTTCAATGATTGATTTATTGGTCTTAACTGGTTTATATAGTGTTCATTGTTGGAAGTTAGTAAATATTCTGATGATAATAATTCCCAAAATGGTAATGATCATTACCACCATTTTTTTTTTTATATCTATTCATTCAATTATATATAATTCATGAAATTGATTTTGATATTGACTAGACCTGGAATTTAAATCTAATGATTATGAATTCGAAAATGAGGTTGATGAATAATATTTTAGATATTGTTTATATTTATTCTCTATATATATTCTAATGCTTAATACTTTTATCCAAAAATATTTTATAATAGAGTTCGTATTATATCTGATCAAATAATAATAATCTCTACAATTTAAAAATTATATACATAAATTAAATAATATACATTTAATAAAAAAAAAATATACAAATGACTATATAAAACCTATATAACATATAAAAATTAGTGATTTAAAAATTATTTAACAAAAGTTATATAATTTTCAAATCTGTTTCCAAAAATTAAAAAATTCCATGGTCCATTTCTAACAATGGAACAACAAATAGATCCGTCTAACAATCGTGGATCAACTAATAGATCCGTGGAAATTCATTTTTATTCTTGGGAATTTTAACCTTGATTAATTTATAACTATAATTAATTTATCTAACTATTACAACAATAAAATTATTTAAAATATTTGAATATTAAAATAAAAAAAATTATTTAAAATATTTGGAATTAATTATAAAATTATAAATATAATCGTTGGAACCAAAAATTATGAATTTTTATATCAAATTCCATTATGTAAACAATTGGAATTTAATTAGAAAATTTTCAAATAGAAAAGAAGAAAAAAAGAATGAAAAGAAAAAAGTTCAAGGGAATTTTTACTCGTATTTATAGTAAAAATTTAAATATGTGGGGAATCTGTGTGTGTGTGTTTT